>CAUFVI010000001.1:0-33307 GCA_959347395.1 Mechanitis mazaeus
TTTGAGGAAAATATCAAAGTTTTTAATAATTCCCATACAAAATTTACATTTTCGGCAGTTTTTAGTTAATAACTTTTTATAGGATAATCACAGCTTTTCCAAACCTTTAGACGACTTATAGACATCGTTGAGGCGCATCTTTCGGTGCTACTCGCGATAGTGAAAAGTCATCCGCAGGAGGAAAATTCTCGAGTTTTCCCTTAAAAATTATTGTTCTTGTTAATAAAAAATTTTTGTTTCGATTTCTTTTCAGAAATTAATTTAACAGCTATTTAGATATCTCTAATAGCTATCTTTCGATATATCGCACACCCCGATCGGCTTAACCAGTCGGGAGTTATAGCATTTTTAGGGAAAATTTTCGTTTTCCTCAAGGGAAAAATCCAATTTTCCAAATTTCAAAATTCTTTTTGACCAGTATCGTGCGGCTCGAGGAGACGCGTCTTTCGACACATCACTCGTAATTTTAGGAAGCATACGTCACGAGATATTTAAGAAAAACCGATCTCATAGGTACTTAAAACCACCTAAGCAGTACTAACAATTAGTACTGTATAACAATATATTGTATTAAATCTAGGGTTCCGCGTCGTTTTTCTTTAAATTTTTTGTCTTATTTACTGTTACTAGGTGGTCGTAGCATTTTGGTATAGTTTTATTTAAATTATAATAGTAAATTTTTCGTTTTGAGGAAAATATCAAAGTTTTTAATAATTCCCATACAAAATTTACATTTTCGGCAGTTTTTAGTTAATAACTTTTTATAGGATAATCACAGCTTTTCCAAACCTTTAGACGACTTATAGACATCGTTGAGGCGCATCTTTCGGTGCTACTCGCGATAGTGAAAAGTCATCCGCAGGAGGAAAATTCTCGAGTTTTCCCTTAAAAATTATTGTTCTTGTTAATAAAAAATTTTTGTTTCGATTTCTTTTCAGAAATTAATTTAACAGCTATTTAGATATCTCTAATAGCTATCTTTCGATATATCGCACACCCCGATCGGCTTAACCAGTCGGGAGTTATAGCATTTTTAGGGAAAATTTTCGTTTTCCTCAAGGGAAAAATCCAATTTTCCAAATTTCAAAATTCTTTTTGACCAGTATCGTGCGGCTCGAGGAGACGCGTCTTTCGACACATCACTCGTAATTTTAGGAAGCATACGTCACGAGATATTTAAGAAAAACCGATCTCATAGGTACTTAAAACCACCTAAGCAGTACTAACAATTAGTACTGTATAACAATATATTGTATTAAATCTAGGGTTCCGCGTCGTTTTTCTTTAAATTTTTTGTCTTATTTACTGTTACTAGGTGGTCGTAGCATTTTGGTATAGTTTTATTTAAATTATAATAGTAAATTTTTCGTTTTGAGGAAAATATCAAAGTTTTTAATAATTCCCATACAAAATTTACATTTTCGGCAGTTTTTAGTTAATAACTTTTTATAGGATAATCACAGCTTTTCCAAACCTTTAGACGACTTATAGACATCGTTGAGGCGCATCTTTCGGTGCTACTCGCGATAGTGAAAAGTCATCCGCAGGAGGAAAATTCTCGAGTTTTCCCTTAAAAATTATTGTTCTTGTTAATAAAAAATTTTTGTTTCGATTTCTTTTCAGAAATTAATTTAACAGCTATTTAGATATCTCTAATAGCTATCTTTCGATATATCGCACACCCCGATCGGCTTAACCAGTCGGGAGTTATAGCATTTTTAGGGAAAATTTTCGTTTTCCTCAAGGGAAAAATCCAATTTTCCAAATTTCAAAATTCTTTTTGACCAGTATCGTGCGGCTCGAGGAGACGCGTCTTTCGACACATCACTCGTAATTTTAGGAAGCATACGTCACGAGATATTTAAGAAAAACCGATCTCATAGGTACTTAAAACCACCTAAGCAGTACTAACAATTAGTACTGTATAACAATATATTGTATTAAATCTAGGGTTCCGCGTCGTTTTTCTTTAAATTTTTTGTCTTATTTACTGTTACTAGGTGGTCGTAGCATTTTGGTATAGTTTTATTTAAATTATAATAGTAAATTTTTCGTTTTGAGGAAAATATCAAAGTTTTTAATAATTCCCATACAAAATTTACATTTTCGGCAGTTTTTAGTTAATAACTTTTTATAGGATAATCACAGCTTTTCCAAACCTTTAGACGACTTATAGACATCGTTGAGGCGCATCTTTCGGTGCTACTCGCGATAGTGAAAAGTCATCCGCAGGAGGAAAATTCTCGAGTTTTCCCTTAAAAATTATTGTTCTTGTTAATAAAAAATTTTTGTTTCGATTTCTTTTCAGAAATTAATTTAACAGCTATTTAGATATCTCTAATAGCTATCTTTCGATATATCGCACACCCCGATCGGCTTAACCAGTCGGGAGTTATAGCATTTTTAGGGAAAATTTTCGTTTTCCTCAAGGGAAAAATCCAATTTTCCAAATTTCAAAATTCTTTTTGACCAGTATCGTGCGGCTCGAGGAGACGCGTCTTTCGACACATCACTCGTAATTTTAGGAAGCATACGTCACGAGATATTTAAGAAAAACCGATCTCATAGGTACTTAAAACCACCTAAGCAGTACTAACAATTAGTACTGTATAACAATATATTGTATTAAATCTAGGGTTCCGCGTCGTTTTTCTTTAAATTTTTTGTCTTATTTACTGTTACTAGGTGGTCGTAGCATTTTGGTATAGTTTTATTTAAATTATAATAGTAAATTTTTCGTTTTGAGGAAAATATCAAAGTTTTTAATAATTCCCATACAAAATTTACATTTTCGGCAGTTTTTAGTTAATAACTTTTTATAGGATAATCACAGCTTTTCCAAACCTTTAGACGACTTATAGACATCGTTGAGGCGCATCTTTCGGTGCTACTCGCGATAGTGAAAAGTCATCCGCAGGAGGAAAATTCTCGAGTTTTCCCTTAAAAATTATTGTTCTTGTTAATAAAAAATTTTTGTTTCGATTTCTTTTCAGAAATTAATTTAACAGCTATTTAGATATCTCTAATAGCTATCTTTCGATATATCGCACACCCCGATCGGCTTAACCAGTCGGGAGTTATAGCATTTTTAGGGAAAATTTTCGTTTTCCTCAAGGGAAAAATCCAATTTTCCAAATTTCAAAATTCTTTTTGACCAGTATCGTGCGGCTCGAGGAGACCGTCTTTCGACACATCACTCGTAATTTTAGGAAGCATACGTCACGAGATATTTAAGAAAAACCGATCTCATAGGTACTTAAAACCACCTAAGCAGTACTAACAATTAGTACTGTATAACAATATATTGTATTAAATCTAGGGTTCCGCGTCGTTTTTCTTTAAATTTTTTGTCTTATTTACTGTTACTAGGTGGTCGTAGCATTTTGGTATAGTTTTATTTAAATTATAATAGTAAATTTTTCGTTTTGAGGAAAATATCAAAGTTTTTAATAATTCCCATACAAAATTTACATTTTCGGCAGTTTTTAGTTAATAACTTTTTATAGGATAATCACAGCTTTTCCAAACCTTTAGACGACTTATAGACATCGTTGAGGCGCATCTTTCGGTGCTACTCGCGATAGTGAAAAGTCATCCGCAGGAGGAAAATTCTCGAGTTTTCCCTTAAAAATTATTGTTCTTGTTAATAAAAAATTTTTGTTTCGATTTCTTTTCAGAAATTAATTTAACAGCTATTTAGATATCTCTAATAGCTATCTTTCGATATATCGCACACCCCGATCGGCTTAACCAGTCGGGAGTTATAGCATTTTTAGGGAAAATTTTCGTTTTCCTCAAGGGAAAAATCCAATTTTCCAAATTTCAAAATTCTTTTTGACCAGTATCGTGCGGCTCGAGGAGACGCGTCTTTCGACACATCACTCGTAATTTTAGGAAGCATACGTCACGAGATATTTAAGAAAAACCGATCTCATAGGTACTTAAAACCACCTAAGCAGTACTAACAATTAGTACTGTATAACAATATATTGTATTAAATCTAGGGTTCCGCGTCGTTTTTCTTTAAATTTTTTGTCTTATTTACTGTTACTAGGTGGTCGTAGCATTTTGGTATAGTTTTATTTAAATTATAATAGTAAATTTTTCGTTTTGAGGAAAATATCAAAGTTTTTAATAATTCCCATACAAAATTTACATTTTCGGCAGTTTTTAGTTAATAACTTTTTATAGGATAATCACAGCTTTTCCAAACCTTTAGACGACTTATAGACATCGTTGAGGCGCATCTTTCGGTGCTACTCGCGATAGTGAAAAGTCATCCGCAGGAGGAAAATTCTCGAGTTTTCCCTTAAAAATTATTGTTCTTGTTAATAAAAAATTTTTGTTTCGATTTCTTTTCAGAAATTAATTTAACAGCTATTTAGATATCTCTAATAGCTATCTTTCGATATATCGCACACCCCGATCGGCTTAACCAGTCGGGAGTTATAGCATTTTTAGGGAAAATTTTCGTTTTCCTCAAGGGAAAAATCCAATTTTCCAAATTTCAAAATTCTTTTTGACCAGTATCGTGCGGCTCGAGGAGACGCGTCTTTCGACACATCACTCGTAATTTTAGGAAGCATACGTCACGAGATATTTAAGAAAAACCGATCTCATAGGTACTTAAAACCACCTAAGCAGTACTAACAATTAGTACTGTATAACAATATATTGTATTAAATCTAGGGTTCCGCGTCGTTTTTCTTTAAATTTTTTGTCTTATTTACTGTTACTAGGTGGTCGTAGCATTTTGGTATAGTTTTATTTAAATTATAATAGTAAATTTTTCGTTTTGAGGAAAATATCAAAGTTTTTAATAATTCCCATACAAAATTTACATTTTCGGCAGTTTTTAGTTAATAACTTTTTATAGGATAATCACAGCTTTTCCAAACCTTTAGACGACTTATAGACATCGTTGAGGCGCATCTTTCGGTGCTACTCGCGATAGTGAAAAGTCATCCGCAGGAGGAAAATTCTCGAGTTTTCCCTTAAAAATTATTGTTCTTGTTAATAAAAAATTTTTGTTTCGATTTCTTTTCAGAAATTAATTTAACAGCTATTTAGATATCTCTAATAGCTATCTTTCGATATATCGCACACCCCGATCGGCTTAACCAGTCGGGAGTTATAGCATTTTTAGGGAAAATTTTCGTTTTCCTCAAGGGAAAAATCCAATTTTCCAAATTTCAAAATTCTTTTTGACCAGTATCGTGCGGCTCGAGGAGACGCGTCTTTCGACACATCACTCGTAATTTTAGGAAGCATACGTCACGAGATATTTAAGAAAAACCGATCTCATAGGTACTTAAAACCACCTAAGCAGTACTAACAATTAGTACTGTATAACAATATATTGTATTAAATCTAGGGTTCCGCGTCGTTTTTCTTTAAATTTTTTGTCTTATTTACTGTTACTAGGTGGTCGTAGCATTTTGGTATAGTTTTATTTAAATTATAATAGTAAATTTTTCGTTTTGAGGAAAATATCAAAGTTTTTAATAATTCCCATACAAAATTTACATTTTCGGCAGTTTTTAGTTAATAACTTTTTATAGGATAATCACAGCTTTTCCAAACCTTTAGACGACTTATAGACATCGTTGAGGCGCATCTTTCGGTGCTACTCGCGATAGTGAAAAGTCATCCGCAGGAGGAAAATTCTCGAGTTTTCCCTTAAAAATTATTGTTCTTGTTAATAAAAAATTTTTGTTTCGATTTCTTTTCAGAAATTAATTTAACAGCTATTTAGATATCTCTAATAGCTATCTTTCGATATATCGCACACCCCGATCGGCTTAACCAGTCGGGAGTTATAGCATTTTTAGGGAAAATTTTCGTTTTCCTCAAGGGAAAAATCCAATTTTCCAAATTTCAAAATTCTTTTTGACCAGTATCGTGCGGCTCGAGGAGACGCGTCTTTCGACACATCACTCGTAATTTTAGGAAGCATACGTCACGAGATATTTAAGAAAAACCGATCTCATAGGTACTTAAAACCACCTAAGCAGTACTAACAATTAGTACTGTATAACAATATATTGTATTAAATCTAGGGTTCCGCGTCGTTTTTCTTTAAATTTTTTGTCTTATTTACTGTTACTAGGTGGTCGTAGCATTTTGGTATAGTTTTATTTAAATTATAATAGTAAATTTTTCGTTTTGAGGAAAATATCAAAGTTTTTAATAATTCCCATACAAAATTTACATTTTCGGCAGTTTTTAGTTAATAACTTTTTATAGGATAATCACAGCTTTTCCAAACCTTTAGACGACTTATAGACATCGTTGAGGCGCATCTTTCGGTGCTACTCGCGATAGTGAAAAGTCATCCGCAGGAGGAAAATTCTCGAGTTTTCCCTTAAAAATTATTGTTCTTGTTAATAAAAAATTTTTGTTTCGATTTCTTTTCAGAAATTAATTTAACAGCTATTTAGATATCTCTAATAGCTATCTTTCGATATATCGCACACCCCGATCGGCTTAACCAGTCGGGAGTTATAGCATTTTTAGGGAAAATTTTCGTTTTCCTCAAGGGAAAAATCCAATTTTCCAAATTTCAAAATTCTTTTTGACCAGTATCGTGCGGCTCGAGGAGACGCGTCTTTCGACACATCACTCGTAATTTTAGGAAGCATACGTCACGAGATATTTAAGAAAAACCGATCTCATAGGTACTTAAAACCACCTAAGCAGTACTAACAATTAGTACTGTATAACAATATATTGTATTAAATCTAGGGTTCCGCGTCGTTTTTCTTTAAATTTTTTGTCTTATTTACTGTTACTAGGTGGTCGTAGCATTTTGGTATAGTTTTATTTAAATTATAATAGTAAATTTTTCGTTTTGAGGAAAATATCAAAGTTTTTAATAATTCCCATACATTTTCGGCAGTTTTTAGTTAATAACTTTTTATAGGATAATCACAGCTTTTCCAAACCTTTAGACGACTTATAGACATCGTTGAGGCGCATCTTTCGGTGCTACTCGCGATAGTGAAAAGTCATCCGCAGGAGGAAAATTCTCGAGTTTTCCCTTAAAAATTATTGTTCTTGTTAATAAAAAATTTTTGTTTCGATTTCTTTTCAGAAATTAATTTAACAGCTATTTAGATATCTCTAATAGCTATCTTTCGATATATCGCACACCCCGATCGGCTTAACCAGTCGGGAGTTATAGCATTTTTAGGGAAAATTTTCGTTTTCCTCAAGGGAAAAATCCAATTTTCCAAATTTCAAAATTCTTTTTGACCAGTATCGTGCGGCTCGAGGAGACGCGTCTTTCGACACATCACTCGTAATTTTAGGAAGCATACGTCACGAGATATTTAAGAAAAACCGATCTCATAGGTACTTAAAACCACCTAAGCAGTACTAACAATTAGTACTGTATAACAATATATTGTATTAAATCTAGGGTTCCGCGTCGTTTTTCTTTAAATTTTTTGTCTTATTTACTGTTACTAGGTGGTCGTAGCATTTTGGTATAGTTTTATTTAAATTATAATAGTAAATTTTTCGTTTTGAGGAAAATATCAAAGTTTTTAATAATTCCCATACAAAATTTACATTTTCGGCAGTTTTTAGTTAATAACTTTTTATAGGATAATCACAGCTTTTCCAAACCTTTAGACGACTTATAGACATCGTTGAGGCGCATCTTTCGGTGCTACTCGCGATAGTGAAAAGTCATCCGCAGGAGGAAAATTCTCGAGTTTTCCCTTAAAAATTATTGTTCTTGTTAATAAAAAATTTTTGTTTCGATTTCTTTTCAGAAATTAATTTAACAGCTATTTAGATATCTCTAATAGCTATCTTTCGATATATCGCACACCCCGATCGGCTTAACCAGTCGGGAGTTATAGCATTTTTAGGGAAAATTTTCGTTTTCCTCAAGGGAAAAATCCAATTTTCCAAATTTCAAAATTCTTTTTGACCAGTATCGTGCGGCTCGAGGAGACGCGTCTTTCGACACATCACTCGTAATTTTAGGAAGCATACGTCACGAGATATTTAAGAAAAACCGATCTCATAGGTACTTAAAACCACCTAAGCAGTACTAACAATTAGTACTGTATAACAATATATTGTATTAAATCTAGGGTTCCGCGTCGTTTTTCTTTAAATTTTTTGTCTTATTTACTGTTACTAGGTGGTCGTAGCATTTTGGTATAGTTTTATTTAAATTATAATAGTAAATTTTTCGTTTTGAGGAAAATATCAAAGTTTTTAATAATTCCCATACAAAATTTACATTTTCGGCAGTTTTTAGTTAATAACTTTTTATAGGATAATCACAGCTTTTCCAAACCTTTAGACGACTTATAGACATCGTTGAGGCGCATCTTTCGGTGCTACTCGCGATAGTGAAAAGTCATCCGCAGGAGGAAAATTCTCGAGTTTTCCCTTAAAAATTATTGTTCTTGTTAATAAAAAATTTTTGTTTCGATTTCTTTTCAGAAATTAATTTAACAGCTATTTAGATATCTCTAATAGCTATCTTTCGATATATCGCACACCCCGATCGGCTTAACCAGTCGGGAGTTATAGCATTTTTAGGGAAAATTTTCGTTTTCCTCAAGGGAAAAATCCAATTTTCCAAATTTCAAAATTCTTTTTGACCAGTATCGTGCGGCTCGAGGAGACGCGTCTTTCGACACATCACTCGTAATTTTAGGAAGCATACGTCACGAGATATTTAAGAAAAACCGATCTCATAGGTACTTAAAACCACCTAAGCAGTACTAACAATTAGTACTGTATAACAATATATTGTATTAAATCTAGGGTTCCGCGTCGTTTTTCTTTAAATTTTTTGTCTTATTTACTGTTACTAGGTGGTCGTAGCATTTTGGTATAGTTTTATTTAAATTATAATAGTAAATTTTTCGTTTTGAGGAAAATATCAAAGTTTTTAATAATTCCCATACAAAATTTACATTTTCGGCAGTTTTTAGTTAATAACTTTTTATAGGATAATCACAGCTTTTCCAAACCTTTAGACGACTTATAGACATCGTTGAGGCGCATCTTTCGGTGCTACTCGCGATAGTGAAAAGTCATCCGCAGGAGGAAAATTCTCGAGTTTTCCCTTAAAAATTATTGTTCTTGTTAATAAAAAATTTTTGTTTCGATTTCTTTTCAGAAATTAATTTAACAGCTATTTAGATATCTCTAATAGCTATCTTTCGATATATCGCACACCCCGATCGGCTTAACCAGTCGGGAGTTATAGCATTTTTAGGGAAAATTTTCGTTTTCCTCAAGGGAAAAATCCAATTTTCCAAATTTCAAAATTCTTTTTGACCAGTATCGTGCGGCTCGAGGAGACGCGTCTTTCGACACATCACTCGTAATTTTAGGAAGCATACGTCACGAGATATTTAAGAAAAACCGATCTCATAGGTACTTAAAACCACCTAAGCAGTACTAACAATTAGTACTGTATAACAATATATTGTATTAAATCTAGGGTTCCGCGTCGTTTTTCTTTAAATTTTTTGTCTTATTTACTGTTACTAGGTGGTCGTAGCATTTTGGTATAGTTTTATTTAAATTATAATAGTAAATTTTTCGTTTTGAGGAAAATATCAAAGTTTTTAATAATTCCCATACAAAATTTACATTTTCGGCAGTTTTTAGTTAATAACTTTTTATAGGATAATCACAGCTTTTCCAAACCTTTAGACGACTTATAGACATCGTTGAGGCGCATCTTTCGGTGCTACTCGCGATAGTGAAAAGTCATCCGCAGGAGGAAAATTCTCGAGTTTTCCCTTAAAAATTATTGTTCTTGTTAATAAAAAATTTTTGTTTCGATTTCTTTTCAGAAATTAATTTAACAGCTATTTAGATATCTCTAATAGCTATCTTTCGATATATCGCACACCCCGATCGGCTTAACCAGTCGGGAGTTATAGCATTTTTAGGGAAAATTTTCGTTTTCCTCAAGGGAAAAATCCAATTTTCCAAATTTCAAAATTCTTTTTGACCAGTATCGTGCGGCTCGAGGAGACGCGTCTTTCGACACATCACTCGTAATTTTAGGAAGCATACGTCACGAGATATTTAAGAAAAACCGATCTCATAGGTACTTAAAACCACCTAAGCAGTACTAACAATTAGTACTGTATAACAATATATTGTATTAAATCTAGGGTTCCGCGTCGTTTTTCTTTAAATTTTTTGTCTTATTTACTGTTACTAGGTGGTCGTAGCATTTTGGTATAGTTTTATTTAAATTATAATAGTAAATTTTTCGTTTTGAGGAAAATATCAAAGTTTTTAATAATTCCCATACAAAATTTACATTTTCGGCAGTTTTTAGTTAATAACTTTTTATAGGATAATCACAGCTTTTCCAAACCTTTAGACGACTTATAGACATCGTTGAGGCGCATCTTTCGGTGCTACTCGCGATAGTGAAAAGTCATCCGCAGGAGGAAAATTCTCGAGTTTTCCCTTAAAAATTATTGTTCTTGTTAATAAAAAATTTTTGTTTCGATTTCTTTTCAGAAATTAATTTAACAGCTATTTAGATATCTCTAATAGCTATCTTTCGATATATCGCACACCCCGATCGGCTTAACCAGTCGGGAGTTATAGCATTTTTAGGGAAAATTTTCGTTTTCCTCAAGGGAAAAATCCAATTTTCCAAATTTCAAAATTCTTTTTGACCAGTATCGTGCGGCTCGAGGAGACGCGTCTTTCGACACATCACTCGTAATTTTAGGAAGCATACGTCACGAGATATTTAAGAAAAACCGATCTCATAGGTACTTAAAACCACCTAAGCAGTACTAACAATTAGTACTGTATAACAATATATTGTATTAAATCTAGGGTTCCGCGTCGTTTTTCTTTAAATTTTTTGTCTTATTTACTGTTACTAGGTGGTCGTAGCATTTTGGTATAGTTTTATTTAAATTATAATAGTAAATTTTTCGTTTTGAGGAAAATATCAAAGTTTTTAATAATTCCCATACAAAATTTACATTTTCGGCAGTTTTTAGTTAATAACTTTTTATAGGATAATCACAGCTTTTCCAAACCTTTAGACGACTTATAGACATCGTTGAGGCGCATCTTTCGGTGCTACTCGCGATAGTGAAAAGTCATCCGCAGGAGGAAAATTCTCGAGTTTTCCCTTAAAAATTATTGTTCTTGTTAATAAAAAATTTTTGTTTCGATTTCTTTTCAGAAATTAATTTAACAGCTATTTAGATATCTCTAATAGCTATCTTTCGATATATCGCACACCCCGATCGGCTTAACCAGTCGGGAGTTATAGCATTTTTAGGGAAAATTTTCGTTTTCCTCAAGGGAAAAATCCAATTTTCCAAATTTCAAAATTCTTTTTGACCAGTATCGTGCGGCTCGAGGAGACGCGTCTTTCGACACATCACTCGTAATTTTAGGAAGCATACGTCACGAGATATTTAAGAAAAACCGATCTCATAGGTACTTAAAACCACCTAAGCAGTACTAACAATTAGTACTGTATAACAATATATTGTATTAAATCTAGGGTTCCGCGTCGTTTTTCTTTAAATTTTTTGTCTTATTTACTGTTACTAGGTGGTCGTAGCATTTTGGTATAGTTTTATTTAAATTATAATAGTAAATTTTTCGTTTTGAGGAAAATATCAAAGTTTTTAATAATTCCCATACAAAATTTACATTTTCGGCAGTTTTTAGTTAATAACTTTTTATAGGATAATCACAGCTTTTCCAAACCTTTAGACGACTTATAGACATCGTTGAGGCGCATCTTTCGGTGCTACTCGCGATAGTGAAAAGTCATCCGCAGGAGGAAAATTCTCGAGTTTTCCCTTAAAAATTATTGTTCTTGTTAATAAAAAATTTTTGTTTCGATTTCTTTTCAGAAATTAATTTAACAGCTATTTAGATATCTCTAATAGCTATCTTTCGATATATCGCACACCCCGATCGGCTTAACCAGTCGGGAGTTATAGCATTTTTAGGGAAAATTTTCGTTTTCCTCAAGGGAAAAATCCAATTTTCCAAATTTCAAAATTCTTTTTGACCAGTATCGTGCGGCTCGAGGAGACGCGTCTTTCGACACATCACTCGTAATTTTAGGAAGCATACGTCACGAGATATTTAAGAAAAACCGATCTCATAGGTACTTAAAACCACCTAAGCAGTACTAACAATTAGTACTGTATAACAATATATTGTATTAAATCTAGGGTTCCGCGTCGTTTTTCTTTAAATTTTTTGTCTTATTTACTGTTACTAGGTGGTCGTAGCATTTTGGTATAGTTTTATTTAAATTATAATAGTAAATTTTTCGTTTTGAGGAAAATATCAAAGTTTTTAATAATTCCCATACAAAATTTACATTTTCGGCAGTTTTTAGTTAATAACTTTTTATAGGATAATCACAGCTTTTCCAAACCTTTAGACGACTTATAGACATCGTTGAGGCGCATCTTTCGGTGCTACTCGCGATAGTGAAAAGTCATCCGCAGGAGGAAAATTCTCGAGTTTTCCCTTAAAAATTATTGTTCTTGTTAATAAAAAATTTTTGTTTCGATTTCTTTTCAGAAATTAATTTAACAGCTATTTAGATATCTCTAATAGCTATCTTTCGATATATCGCACACCCCGATCGGCTTAACCAGTCGGGAGTTATAGCATTTTTAGGGAAAATTTTCGTTTTCCTCAAGGGAAAAATCCAATTTTCCAAATTTCAAAATTCTTTTTGACCAGTATCGTGCGGCTCGAGGAGACGCGTCTTTCGACACATCACTCGTAATTTTAGGAAGCATACGTCACGAGATATTTAAGAAAAACCGATCTCATAGGTACTTAAAACCACCTAAGCAGTACTAACAATTAGTACTGTATAACAATATATTGTATTAAATCTAGGGTTCCGCGTCGTTTTTCTTTAAATTTTTTGTCTTATTTACTGTTACTAGGTGGTCGTAGCATTTTGGTATAGTTTTATTTAAATTATAATAGTAAATTTTTCGTTTTGAGGAAAATATCAAAGTTTTTAATAATTCCCATACAAAATTTACATTTTCGGCAGTTTTTAGTTAATAACTTTTTATAGGATAATCACAGCTTTTCCAAACCTTTAGACGACTTATAGACATCGTTGAGGCGCATCTTTCGGTGCTACTCGCGATAGTGAAAAGTCATCCGCAGGAGGAAAATTCTCGAGTTTTCCCTTAAAAATTATTGTTCTTGTTAATAAAAAATTTTTGTTTCGATTTCTTTTCAGAAATTAATTTAACAGCTATTTAGATATCTCTAATAGCTATCTTTCGATATATCGCACACCCCGATCGGCTTAACCAGTCGGGAGTTATAGCATTTTTAGGGAAAATTTTCGTTTTCCTCAAGGGAAAAATCCAATTTTCCAAATTTCAAAATTCTTTTTGACCAGTATCGTGCGGCTCGAGGAGACGCGTCTTTCGACACATCACTCGTAATTTTAGGAAGCATACGTCACGAGATATTTAAGAAAAACCGATCTCATAGGTACTTAAAACCACCTAAGCAGTACTAACAATTAGTACTGTATAACAATATATTGTATTAAATCTAGGGTTCCGCGTCGTTTTTCTTTAAATTTTTTGTCTTATTTACTGTTACTAGGTGGTCGTAGCATTTTGGTATAGTTTTATTTAAATTATAATAGTAAATTTTTCGTTTTGAGGAAAATATCAAAGTTTTTA
This sequence comes from Mechanitis mazaeus, assembly GCA_959347395.1. NCBI lineage: Eukaryota > Metazoa > Arthropoda > Insecta > Lepidoptera > Nymphalidae > Mechanitis > Mechanitis mazaeus. Next base: position 13,716 of record CAUFVI010000001.1, read on the forward strand.
ATAATTCCCATACAAAATTTACATTTTCGGCAGTTTTTAGTTAATAACTTTTTATAGGATAATCACAGCTTTTCCAAACCTTTAGACGACTTATAGACATCGTTGAGGCGCATCTTTCGGTGCTACTCGCGATAGTGAAAAGTCATCCGCAGGAGGAAAATTCTCGAGTTTTCCCTTAAAAATTATTGTTCTTGTTAATAAAAAATTTTTGTTTCGATTTCTTTTCAGAAATTAATTTAACAGCTATTTAGATATCTCTAATAGCTATCTTTCGATATATCGCACACCCCGATCGGCTTAACCAGTCGGGAGTTATAGCATTTTTAGGGAAAATTTTCGTTTTCCTCAAGGGAAAAATCCAATTTTCCAAATTTCAAAATTCTTTTTGACCAGTATCGTGCGGCTCGAGGAGACGCGTCTTTCGACACATCACTCGTAATTTTAGGAAGCATACGTCACGAGATATTTAAGAAAAACCGATCTCATAGGTACTTAAAACCACCTAAGCAGTACTAACAATTAGTACTGTATAACAATATATTGTATTAAATCTAGGGTTCCGCGTCGTTTTTCTTTAAATTTTTTGTCTTATTTACTGTTACTAGGTGGTCGTAGCATTTTGGTATAGTTTTATTTAAATTATAATAGTAAATTTTTCGTTTTGAGGAAAATATCAAAGTTTTTAATAATTCCCATACAAAATTTACATTTTCGGCAGTTTTTAGTTAATAACTTTTTATAGGATAATCACAGCTTTTCCAAACCTTTAGACGACTTATAGACATCGTTGAGGCGCATCTTTCGGTGCTACTCGCGATAGTGAAAAGTCATCCGCAGGAGGAAAATTCTCGAGTTTTCCCTTAAAAATTATTGTTCTTGTTAATAAAAAATTTTTGTTTCGATTTCTTTTCAGAAATTAATTTAACAGCTATTTAGATATCTCTAATAGCTATCTTTCGATATATCGCACACCCCGATCGGCTTAACCAGTCGGGAGTTATAGCATTTTTAGGGAAAATTTTCGTTTTCCTCAAGGGAAAAATCCAATTTTCCAAATTTCAAAATTCTTTTTGACCAGTATCGTGCGGCTCGAGGAGACGCGTCTTTCGACACATCACTCGTAATTTTAGGAAGCATACGTCACGAGATATTTAAGAAAAACCGATCTCATAGGTACTTAAAACCACCTAAGCAGTACTAACAATTAGTACTGTATAACAATATATTGTATTAAATCTAGGGTTCCGCGTCGTTTTTCTTTAAATTTTTTGTCTTATTTACTGTTACTAGGTGGTCGTAGCATTTTGGTATAGTTTTATTTAAATTATAATAGTAAATTTTTCGTTTTGAGGAAAATATCAAAGTTTTTAATAATTCCCATACAAAATTTACATTTTCGGCAGTTTTTAGTTAATAACTTTTTATAGGATAATCACAGCTTTTCCAAACCTTTAGACGACTTATAGACATCGTTGAGGCGCATCTTTCGGTGCTACTCGCGATAGTGAAAAGTCATCCGCAGGAGGAAAATTCTCGAGTTTTCCCTTAAAAATTATTGTTCTTGTTAATAAAAAATTTTTGTTTCGATTTCTTTTCAGAAATTAATTTAACAGCTATTTAGATATCTCTAATAGCTATCTTTCGATATATCGCACACCCCGATCGGCTTAACCAGTCGGGAGTTATAGCATTTTTAGGGAAAATTTTCGTTTTCCTCAAGGGAAAAATCCAATTTTCCAAATTTCAAAATTCTTTTTGACCAGTATCGTGCGGCTCGAGGAGACGCGTCTTTCGACACATCACTCGTAATTTTAGGAAGCATACGTCACGAGATATTTAAGAAAAACCGATCTCATAGGTACTTAAAACCACCTAAGCAGTACTAACAATTAGTACTGTATAACAATATATTGTATTAAATCTAGGGTTCCGCGTCGTTTTTCTTTAAATTTTTTGTCTTATTTACTGTTACTAGGTGGTCGTAGCATTTTGGTATAGTTTTATTTAAATTATAATAGTAAATTTTTCGTTTTGAGGAAAATATCAAAGTTTTTAATAATTCCCATACAAAATTTACATTTTCGGCAGTTTTTAGTTAATAACTTTTTATAGGATAATCACAGCTTTTCCAAACCTTTAGACGACTTATAGACATCGTTGAGGCGCATCTTTCGGTGCTACTCGCGATAGTGAAAAGTCATCCGCAGGAGGAAAATTCTCGAGTTTTCCCTTAAAAATTATTGTTCTTGTTAATAAAAAATTTTTGTTTCGATTTCTTTTCAGAAATTAATTTAACAGCTATTTAGATATCTCTAATAGCTATCTTTCGATATATCGCACACCCCGATCGGCTTAACCAGTCGGGAGTTATAGCATTTTTAGGGAAAATTTTCGTTTTCCTCAAGGGAAAAATCCAATTTTCCAAATTTCAAAATTCTTTTTGACCAGTATCGTGCGGCTCGAGGAGACGCGTCTTTCGACACATCACTCGTAATTTTAGGAAGCATACGTCACGAGATATTTAAGAAAAACCGATCTCATAGGTACTTAAAACCACCTAAGCAGTACTAACAATTAGTACTGTATAACAATATATTGTATTAAATCTAGGGTTCCGCGTCGTTTTTCTTTAAATTTTTTGTCTTATTTACTGTTACTAGGTGGTCGTAGCATTTTGGTATAGTTTTATTTAAATTATAATAGTAAATTTTTCGTTTTGAGGAAAATATCAAAGTTTTTAATAATTCCCATACAAAATTTACATTTTCGGCAGTTTTTAGTTAATAACTTTTTATAGGATAATCACAGCTTTTCCAAACCTTTAGACGACTTATAGACATCGTTGAGGCGCATCTTTCGGTGCTACTCGCGATAGTGAAAAGTCATCCGCAGGAGGAAAATTCTCGAGTTTTCCCTTAAAAATTATTGTTCTTGTTAATAAAAAATTTTTGTTTCGATTTCTTTTCAGAAATTAATTTAACAGCTATTTAGATATCTCTAATAGCTATCTTTCGATATATCGCACACCCCGATCGGCTTAACCAGTCGGGAGTTATAGCATTTTTAGGGAAAATTTTCGTTTTCCTCAAGGGAAAAATCCAATTTTCCAAATTTCAAAATTCTTTTTGACCAGTATCGTGCGGCTCGAGGAGACGCGTCTTTCGACACATCACTCGTAATTTTAGGAAGCATACGTCACGAGATATTTAAGAAAAACCGATCTCATAGGTACTTAAAACCACCTAAGCAGTACTAACAATTAGTACTGTATAACAATATATTGTATTAAATCTAGGGTTCCGCGTCGTTTTTCTTTAAATTTTTTGTCTTATTTACTGTTACTAGGTGGTCGTAGCATTTTGGTATAGTTTTATTTAAATTATAATAGTAAATTTTTCGTTTTGAGGAAAATATCAAAGTTTTTAATAATTCCCATACAAAATTTACATTTTCGGCAGTTTTTAGTTAATAACTTTTTATAGGATAATCACAGCTTTTCCAAACCTTTAGACGACTTATAGACATCGTTGAGGCGCATCTTTCGGTGCTACTCGCGATAGTGAAAAGTCATCCGCAGGAGGAAAATTCTCGAGTTTTCCCTTAAAAATTATTGTTCTTGTTAATAAAAAATTTTTGTTTCGATTTCTTTTCAGAAATTAATTTAACAGCTATTTAGATATCTCTAATAGCTATCTTTCGATATATCGCACACCCCGATCGGCTTAACCAGTCGGGAGTTATAGCATTTTTAGGGAAAATTTTCGTTTTCCTCAAGGGAAAAATCCAATTTTCCAAATTTCAAAATTCTTTTTGACCAGTATCGTGCGGCTCGAGGAGACGCGTCTTTCGACACATCACTCGTAATTTTAGGAAGCATACGTCACGAGATATTTAAGAAAAACCGATCTCATAGGTACTTAAAACCACCTAAGCAGTACTAACAATTAGTACTGTATAACAATATATTGTATTAAATCTAGGGTTCCGCGTCGTTTTTCTTTAAATTTTTTGTCTTATTTACTGTTACTAGGTGGTCGTAGCATTTTGGTATAGTTTTATTTAAATTATAATAGTAAATTTTTCGTTTTGAGGAAAATATCAAAGTTTTTAATAATTCCCATACAAAATTTACATTTTCGGCAGTTTTTAGTTAATAACTTTTTATAGGATAATCACAGCTTTTCCAAACCTTTAGACGACTTATAGACATCGTTGAGGCGCATCTTTCGGTGCTACTCGCGATAGTGAAAAGTCATCCGCAGGAGGAAAATTCTCGAGTTTTCCCTTAAAAATTATTGTTCTTGTTAATAAAAAATTTTTGTTTCGATTTCTTTTCAGAAATTAATTTAACAGCTATTTAGATATCTCTAATAGCTATCTTTCGATATATCGCACACCCCGATCGGCTTAACCAGTCGGGAGTTATAGCATTTTTAGGGAAAATTTTCGTTTTCCTCAAGGGAAAAATCCAATTTTCCAAATTTCAAAATTCTTTTTGACCAGTATCGTGCGGCTCGAGGAGACGCGTCTTTCGACACATCACTCGTAATTTTAGGAAGCATACGTCACGAGATATTTAAGAAAAACCGATCTCATAGGTACTTAAAACCACCTAAGCAGTACTAACAATTAGTACTGTATAACAATATATTGTATTAAATCTAGGGTTCCGCGTCGTTTTTCTTTAAATTTTTTGTCTTATTTACTGTTACTAGGTGGTCGTAGCATTTTGGTATAGTTTTATTTAAATTATAATAGTAAATTTTTCGTTTTGAGGAAAATATCAAAGTTTTTAATAATTCCCATACAAAATTTACATTTTCGGCAGTTTTTAGTTAATAACTTTTTATAGGATAATCACAGCTTTTCCAAACCTTTAGACGACTTATAGACATCGTTGAGGCGCATCTTTCGGTGCTACTCGCGATAGTGAAAAGTCATCCGCAGGAGGAAAATTCTCGAGTTTTCCCTTAAAAATTATTGTTCTTGTTAATAAAAAATTTTTGTTTCGATTTCTTTTCAGAAATTAATTTAACAGCTATTTAGATATCTCTAATAGCTATCTTTCGATATATCGCACACCCCGATCGGCTTAACCAGTTGGGAGTTATAGCATTTTTAGGGAAAATTTTCGTTTTCCTCAAGGGAAAAATCCAATTTTCCAAATTTCAAAATTCTTTTTGACCAGTATCGTGCGGCTCGAGGAGACGCGTCTTTCGACACATCACTCGTAATTTTAGGAAGCATACGTCACGAGATATTTAAGAAAAACCGATCTCATAGGTACTTAAAACCACCTAAGCAGTACTAACAATTAGTACTGTATAACAATATATTGTATTAAATCTAGGGTTCCGCGTCGTTTTTCTTTAAATTTTTTGTCTTATTTACTGTTACTAGGTGGTCGTAGCATTTTGGTATAGTTTTATTTAAATTATAATAGTAAATTTTTCGTTTTGAGGAAAATATCAAAGTTTTTAATAATTCCCATACAAAATTTACATTTTCGGCAGTTTTTAGTTAATAACTTTTTATAGGATAATCACAGCTTTTCCAAACCTTTAGACGACTTATAGACATCGTTGAGGCGCATCTTTCGGTGCTACTCGCGATAGTGAAAAGTCATCCGCAGGAGGAAAATTCTCGAGTTTTCCCTTAAAAATTATTGTTCTTGTTAATAAAAAATTTTTGTTTCGATTTCTTTTCAGAAATTAATTTAACAGCTATTTAGATATCTCTAATAGCTATCTTTCGATATATCGCACACCCCGATCGGCTTAACCAGTCGGGAGTTATAGCATTTTTAGGGAAAATTTTCGTTTTCCTCAAGGGAAAAATCCAATTTTCCAAATTTCAAAATTCTTTTTGACCAGTATCGTGCGGCTCGAGGAGACGCGTCTTTCGACACATCACTCGTAATTTTAGGAAGCATACGTCACGAGATATTTAAGAAAAACCGATCTCATAGGTACTTAAAACCACCTAAGCAGTACTAACAATTAGTACTGTATAACAATATATTGTATTAAATCTAGGGTTCCGCGTCGTTTTTCTTTAAATTTTTTGTCTTATTTACTGTTACTAGGTGGTCGTAGCATTTTGGTATAGTTTTATTTAAATTATAATAGTAAATTTTTCGTTTTGAGGAAAATATCAAAGTTTTTAATAATTCCCATACAAAATTTACATTTTCGGCAGTTTTTAGTTAATAACTTTTTATAGGATAATCACAGCTTTTCCAAACCTTTAGACGACTTATAGACATCGTTGAGGCGCATCTTTCGGTGCTACTCGCGATAGTGAAAAGTCATCCGCAGGAGGAAAATTCTCGAGTTTTCCCTTAAAAATTATTGTTCTTGTTAATAAAAAATTTTTGTTTCGATTTCTTTTCAGAAATTAATTTAACAGCTATTTAGATATCTCTAATAGCTATCTTTCGATATATCGCACACCCCGATCGGCTTAACCAGTCGGGAGTTATAGCATTTTTAGGGAAAATTTTCGTTTTCCTCAAGGGAAAAATCCAATTTTCCAAATTTCAAAATTCTTTTTGACCAGTATCGTGCGGCTCGAGGAGACGCGTCTTTCGACACATCACTCGTAATTTTAGGAAGCATACGTCACGAGATATTTAAGAAAAACCGATCTCATAGGTACTTAAAACCACCTAAGCAGTACTAACAATTAGTACTGTATAACAATATATTGTATTAAATCTAGGGTTCCGCGTCGTTTTTCTTTAAATTTTTTGTCTTATTTACTGTTACTAGGTGGTCGTAGCATTTTGGTATAGTTTTATTTAAATTATAATAGTAAATTTTTCGTTTTGAGGAAAATATCAAAGTTTTTAATAATTCCCATACAAAATTTACATTTTCGGCAGTTTTTAGTTAATAACTTTTTATAGGATAATCACAGCTTTTCCAAACCTTTAGACGACTTATAGACATCGTTGAGGCGCATCTTTCGGTGCTACTCGCGATAGTGAAAAGTCATCCGCAGGAGGAAAATTCTCGAGTTTTCCCTTAAAAATTATTGTTCTTGTTAATAAAAAATTTTTGTTTCGATTTCTTTTCAGAAATTAATTTAACAGCTATTTAGATATCTCTAATAGCTATCTTTCGATATATCGCACACCCCGATCGGCTTAACCAGTCGGGAGTTATAGCATTTTTAGGGAAAATTTTCGTTTTCCTCAAGGGAAAAATCCAATTTTCCAAATTTCAAAATTCTTTTTGACCAGTATCGTGCGGCTCGAGGAGACGCGTCTTTCGACACATCACTCGTAATTTTAGGAAGCATACGTCACGAGATATTTAAGAAAAACCGATCTCATAGGTACTTAAAACCACCTAAGCAGTACTAACAATTAGTACTGTATAACAATATATTGTATTAAATCTAGGGTTCCGCGTCGTTTTTCTTTAAATTTTTTGTCTTATTTACTGTTACTAGGTGGTCGTAGCATTTTGGTATAGTTTTATTTAAATTATAATAGTAAATTTTTCGTTTTGAGGAAAATATCAAAGTTTTTAATAATTCCCATACAAAATTTACATTTTCGGCAGTTTTTAGTTAATAACTTTTTATAGGATAATCACAGCTTTTCCAAACCTTTAGACGACTTATAGACATCGTTGAGGCGCATCTTTCGGTGCTACTCGCGATAGTGAAAAGTCATCCGCAGGAGGAAAATTCTCGAGTTTTCCCTTAAAAATTATTGTTCTTGTTAATAAAAAATTTTTGTTTCGATTTCTTTTCAGAAATTAATTTAACAGCTATTTAGATATCTCTAATAGCTATCTTTCGATATATCGCACACCCCGATCGGCTTAACCAGTCGGGAGTTATAGCATTTTTAGGGAAAATTTTCGTTTTCCTCAAGGGAAAAATCCAATTTTCCAAATTTCAAAATTCTTTTTGACCAGTATCGTGCGGCTCGAGGAGACGCGTCTTTCGACACATCACTCGTAATTTTAGGAAGCATACGTCACGAGATATTTAAGAAAAACCGATCTCATAGGTACTTAAAACCACCTAAGCAGTACTAACAATTAGTACTGTATAACAATATATTGTATTAAATCTAGGGTTCCGCGTCGTTTTTCTTTAAATTTTTTGTCTTATTTACTGTTACTAGGTGGTCGTAGCATTTTGGTATAGTTTTATTTAAATTATAATAGTAAATTTTTCGTTTTGAGGAAAATATCAAAGTTTTTAATAATTCCCATACAAAATTTACATTTTCGGCAGTTTTTAGTTAATAACTTTTTATAGGATAATCACAGCTTTTCCAAACCTTTAGACGACTTATAGACATCGTTGAGGCGCATCTTTCGGTGCTACTCGCGATAGTGAAAAGTCATCCGCAGGAGGAAAATTCTCGAGTTTTCCCTTAAAAATTATTGTTCTTGTTAATAAAAAATTTTTGTTTCGATTTCTTTTCAGAAATTAATTTAACAGCTATTTAGATATCTCTAATAGCTATCTTTCGATATATCGCACACCCCGATCGGCTTAACCAGTCGGGAGTTATAGCATTTTTAGGGAAAATTTTCGTTTTCCTCAAGGGAAAAATCCAATTTTCCAAATTTCAAAATTCTTTTTGACCAGTATCGTGCGGCTCGAGGAGACGCGTCTTTCGACACATCACTCGTAATTTTAGGAAGCATACGTCACGAGATATTTAAGAAAAACCGATCTCATAGGTACTTAAAACCACCTAAGCAGTACTAACAATTAGTACTGTATAACAATATATTGTATTAAATCTAGGGTTCCGCGTCGTTTTTCTTTAAATTTTTTGTCTTATTTACTGTTACTAGGTGGTCGTAGCATTTTGGTATAGTTTTATTTAAATTATAATAGTAAATTTTTCGTTTTGAGGAAAATATCAAAGTTTTTAATAATTCCCATACAAAATTTACATTTTCGGCAGTTTTTAGTTAATAACTTTTTATAGGATAATCACAGCTTTTCCAAACCTTTAGACGACTTATAGACATCGTTGAGGCGCATCTTTCGGTGCTACTCGCGATAGTGAAAAGTCATCCGCAGGAGGAAAATTCTCGAGTTTTCCCTTAAAAATTATTGTTCTTGTTAATAAAAAATTTTTGTTTCGATTTCTTTTCAGAAATTAATTTAACAGCTATTTAGATATCTCTAATAGCTATCTTTCGATATATCGCACACCCCGATCGGCTTAACCAGTCGGGAGTTATAGCATTTTTAGGGAAAATTTTCGTTTTCCTCAAGGGAAAAATCCAATTTTCCAAATTTCAAAATTCTTTTTGACCAGTATCGTGCGGCTCGAGGAGACGCGTCTTTCGACACATCACTCGTAATTTTAGGAAGCATACGTCACGAGATATTTAAGAAAAACCGATCTCATAGGTACTTAAAACCACCTAAGCAGTACTAACAATTAGTACTGTATAACAATATATTGTATTAAATCTAGGGTTCCGCGTCGTTTTTCTTTAAATTTTTTGTCTTATTTACTGTTACTAGGTGGTCGTAGCATTTTGGTATAGTTTTATTTAAATTATAATAGTAAATTTTTCGTTTTGAGGAAAATATCAAAGTTTTTAATAATTCCCATACAAAATTTACATTTTCGGCAGTTTTTAGTTAATAACTTTTTATAGGATAATCACAGCTTTTCCAAACCTTTAGACGACTTATAGACATCGTTGAGGCGCATCTTTCGGTGCTACTCGCGATAGTGAAAAGTCATCCGCAGGAGGAAAATTCTCGAGTTTTCCCTTAAAAATTATTGTTCTTGTTAATAAAAAATTTTTGTTTCGATTTCTTTTCAGAAATTAATTTAACAGCTATTTAGATATCTCTAATAGCTATCTTTCGATATATCGCACACCCCGATCGGCTTAACCAGTCGGGAGTTATAGCATTTTTAGGGAAAATTTTCGTTTTCCTCAAGGGAAAAATCCAATTTTCCAAATTTCAAAATTCTTTTTGACCAGTATCGTGCGGCTCGAGGAGACGCGTCTTTCGACACATCACTCGTAATTTTAGGAAGCATACGTCACGAGATATTTAAGAAAAACCGATCTCATAGGTACTTAAAACCACCTAAGCAGTACTAACAATTAGTACTGTATAACAATATATTGTATTAAATCTAGGGTTCCGCGTCGTTTTTCTTTAAATTTTTTGTCTTATTTACTGTTACTAGGTGGTCGTAGCATTTTGGTATAGTTTTATTTAAATTATAATAGTAAATTTTTCGTTTTGAGGAAAATATCAAAGTTTTTAATAATTCCCATACAAAATTTACATTTTCGGCAGTTTTTAGTTAATAACTTTTTATAGGATAATCACAGCTTTTCCAAACCTTTAGACGACTTATAGACATCGTTGAGGCGCATCTTTCGGTGCTACTCGCGATAGTGAAAAGTCATCCGCAGGAGGAAAATTCTCGAGTTTTCCCTTAAAAATTATTGTTCTTGTTAATAAAAAATTTTTGTTTCGATTTCTTTTCAGAAATTAATTTAACAGCTATTTAGATATCTCTAATAGCTATCTTTCGATATATCGCACACCCCGATCGGCTTAACCAGTCGGGAGTTATAGCATTTTTAGGGAAAATTTTCGTTTTCCTCAAGGGAAAAATCCAATTTTCCAAATTTCAAAATTCTTTTTGACCAGTATCGTGCGGCTCGAGGAGACGCGTCTTTCGACACATCACTCGTAATTTTAGGAAGCATACGTCACGAGATATTTAAGAAAAACCGATCTCATAGGTACTTAAAACCACCTAAGCAGTACTAACAATTAGTACTGTATAACAATATATTGTATTAAATCTAGGGTTCCGCGTCGTTTTTCTTTAAATTTTTTGTCTTATTTACTGTTACTAGGTGGTCGTAGCATTTTGGTATAGTTTTATTTAAATTATAATAGTAAATTTTTCGTTTTGAGGAAAATATCAAAGTTTTTAATAATTCCCATACAAAATTTACATTTTCGGCAGTTTTTAGTTAATAACTTTTTATAGGATAATCACAGCTTTTCCAAACCTTTAGACGACTTATAGACATCGTTGAGGCGCATCTTTCGGTGCTACTCGCGATAGTGAAAAGTCATCCGCAGGAGGAAAATTCTCGAGTTTTCCCTTAAAAATTATTGTTCTTGTTAATAAAAAATTTTTGTTTCGATTTCTTTTCAGAAATTAATTTAACAGCTATTTAGATATCTCTAATAGCTATCTTTCGATATATCGCACACCCCGATCGGCTTAACCAGTCGGGAGTTATAGCATTTTTAGGGAAAATTTTCGTTTTCCTCAAGGGAAAAATCCAATTTTCCAAATTTCAAAATTCTTTTTGACCAGTATCGTGCGGCTCGAGGAGACGCGTCTTTCGACACATCACTCGTAATTTTAGGAAGCATACGTCACGAGATATTTAAGAAAAACCGATCTCATAGGTACTTAAAACCACCTAAGCAGTACTAACAATTAGTACTGTATAACAATATATTGTATTAAATCTAGGGTTCCGCGTCGTTTTTCTTTAAATTTTTTGTCTTATTTACTGTTACTAGGTGGTCGTAGCATTTTGGTATAGTTTTATTTAAATTATAATAGTAAATTTTTCGTTTTGAGGAAAATATCAAAGTTTTTAATAATTCCCATACAAAATTTACATTTTCGGCAGTTTTTAGTTAATAACTTTTTATAGGATAATCACAGCTTTTCCAAACCTTTAGACGACTTATAGACATCGTTGAGGCGCATCTTTCGGTGCTACTCGCGATAGTGAAAAGTCATCCGCAGGAGGAAAATTCTCGAGTTTTCCCTTAAAAATTATTGTTCTTGTTAATAAAAAATTTTTGTTTCGATTTCTTTTCAGAAATTAATTTAACAGCTATTTAGATATCTCTAATAGCTATCTTTCGATATATCGCACACCCCGATCGGCTTAACCAGTCGGGAGTTATAGCATTTTTAGGGAAAATTTTCGTTTTCCTCAAGGGAAAAATCCAATTTTCCAAATTTCAAAATTCTTTTTGACCAGTATCGTGCGGCTCGAGGAGACGCGTCTTTCGACACATCACTCGTAATTTTAGGAAGCATACGTCACGAGATATTTAAGAAAAACCGATCTCATAGGTACTTAAAACCACCTAAGCAGTACTAACAATTAGTACTGTATAACAATATATTGTATTAAATCTAGGGTTCCGCGTCGTTTTTCTTTAAATTTTTTGTCTTATTTACTGTTACTAGGTGGTCGTAGCATTTTGGTATAGTTTTATTTAAATTATAATAGTAAATTTTTCGTTTTGAGGAAAATATCAAAGTTTTTAATAATTCCCATACAAAATTTACATTTTCGGCAGTTTTTAGTTAATAACTTTTTATAGGATAATCACAGCTTTTCCAAACCTTTAGACGACTTATAGACATCGTTGAGGCGCATCTTTCGGTGCTACTCGCGATAGTGAAAAGTCATCCGCAGGAGGAAAATTCTCGAGTTTTCCCTTAAAAATTATTGTTCTTGTTAATAAAAAATTTTTGTTTCGATTTCTTTTCAGAAATTAATTTAACAGCTATTTAGATATCTCTAATAGCTATCTTTCGATATATCGCACACCCCGATCGGCTTAACCAGTCGGGAGTTATAGCATTTTTAGGGAAAATTTTCGTTTTCCTCAAGGGAAAAATCCAATTTTCCAAATTTCAAAATTCTTTTTGACCAGTATCGTGCGGCTCGAGGAGACGCGTCTTTCGACACATCACTCGTAATTTTAGGAAGCATACGTCACGAGATATTTAAGAAAAACCGATCTCATAGGTACTTAAAACCACCTAAGCAGTACTAACAATTAGTACTGTATAACAATATATTGTATTAAATCTAGGGTTCCGCGTCGTTTTTCTTTAAATTTTTTGTCTTATTTACTGTTACTAGGTGGTCGTAGCATTTTGGTATAGTTTTATTTAAATTATAATAGTAAATTTTTCGTTTTGAGGAAAATATCAAAGTTTTTAATAATTCCCATACAAAATTTACATTTTCGGCAGTTTTTAGTTAATAACTTTTTATAGGATAATCACAGCTTTTCCAAACCTTTAGACGACTTATAGACATCGTTGAGGCGCATCTTTCGGTGCTACTCGCGATAGTGAAAAGTCATCCGCAGGAGGAAAATTCTCGAGTTTTCCCTTAAAAATTATTGTTCTTGTTAATAAAAAATTTTTGTTTCGATTTCTTTTCAGAAATTAATTTAACAGCTATTTAGATATCTCTAATAGCTATCTTTCGATATATCGCACACCCCGATCGGCTTAACCAGTCGGGAGTTATAGCATTTTTAGGGAAAATTTTCGTTTTCCTCAAGGGAAAAATCCAATTTTCCAAATTTCAAAATTCTTTTTGACCAGTATCGTGCGGCTCGAGGAGACGCGTCTTTCGACACATCACTCGTAATTTTAGGAAGCATACGTCACGAGATATTTAAGAAAAACCGATCTCATAGGTACTTAAAACCACCTAAGCAGTACTAACAATTAGTACTGTATAACAATATATTGTATTAAATCTAGGGTTCCGCGTCGTTTTTCTTTAAATTTTTTGTCTTATTTACTGTTACTAGGTGGTCGTAGCATTTTGGTATAGTTTTATTTAAATTATAATAGTAAATTTTTCGTTTTGAGGAAAATATCAAAGTTTTTAATAATTCCCATACAAAATTTACATTTTCGGCAGTTTTTAGTTAATAACTTTTTATAGGATAATCACAGCTTTTCCAAACCTTTAGACGACTTATAGACATCGTTGAGGCGCATCTTTCGGTGCTACTCGCGATAGTGAAAAGTCATCCGCAGGAGGAAAATTCTCGAGTTTTCCCTTAAAAATTATTGTTCTTGTTAATAAAAAATTTTTGTTTCGATTTCTTTTCAGAAATTAATTTAACAGCTATTTAGATATCTCTAATAGCTATCTTTCGATATATCGCACACCCCGATCGGCTTAACCAGTCGGGAGTTATAGCATTTTTAGGGAAAATTTTCGTTTTCCTCAAGGGAAAAATCCAATTTTCCAAATTTCAAAATTCTTTTTGACCAGTATCGTGCGGCTCGAGGAGACGCGTCTTTCGACACATCACTCGTAATTTTAGGAAGCATACGTCACGAGATATTTAAGAAAAACCGATCTCATAGGTACTTAAAACCACCTAAGCAGTACTAACAATTAGTACTGTATAACAATATATTGTATTAAATCTAGGGTTCCGCGTCGTTTTTCTTTAAATTTTTTGTCTTATTTACTGTTACTAGGTGGTCGTAGCATTTTGGTATAGTTTTATTTAAATTATAATAGTAAATTTTTCGTTTTGAGGAAAATATCAAAGTTTTTAATAATTCCCATACAAAATTTACATTTTCGGCAGTTTTTAGTTAATAACTTTTTATAGGATAATCACAGCTTTTCCAAACCTTTAGACGACTTATAGACATCGTTGAGGCGCATCTTTCGGTGCTACTCGCGATAGTGAAAAGTCATCCGCAGGAGGAAAATTCTCGAGTTTTCCCTTAAAAATTATTGTTCTTGTTAATAAAAAATTTTTGTTTCGATTTCTTTTCAGAAATTAATTTAACAGCTATTTAGATATCTCTAATAGCTATCTTTCGATATATCGCACACCCCGATCGGCTTAACCAGTCGGGAGTTATAGCATTTTTAGGGAAAATTTTCGTTTTCCTCAAGGGAAAAATCCAATTTTCCAAATTTCAAAATTCTTTTTGACCAGTATCGTGCGGCTCGAGGAGACGCGTCTTTCGACACATCACTCGTAATTTTAGGAAGCATACGTCACGAGATATTTAAGAAAAACCGATCTCATAGGTACTTAAAACCACCTAAGCAGTACTAACAATTAGTACTGTATAACAATATATTGTATTAAATCTAGGGTTCCGCGTCGTTTTTCTTTAAATTTTTTGTCTTATTTACTGTTACTAGGTGGTCGTAGCATTTTGGTATAGTTTTATTTAAATTATAATAGTAAATTTTTCGTTTTGAGGAAAATATCAAAGTTTTTAATAATTCCCATACAAAATTTACATTTTCGGCAGTTTTTAGTTAATAACTTTTTATAGGATAATCACAGCTTTTCCAAACCTTTAGACGACTTATAGACATCGTTGAGGCGCATCTTTCGGTGCTACTCGCGATAGTGAAAAGTCATCCGCAGGAGGAAAATTCTCGAGTTTTCCCTTAAAAATTATTGTTCTTGTTAATAAAAAATTTTTGTTTCGATTTCTTTTCAGAAATTAATTTAACAGCTATTTAGATATCTCTAATAGCTATCTTTCGATATATCGCACACCCCGATCGGCTTAACCAGTCGGGAGTTATAGCATTTTTAGGGAAAATTTTCGTTTTCCTCAAGGGAAAAATCCAATTTTCCAAATTTCAAAATTCTTTTTGACCAGTATCGTGCGGCTCGAGGAGACGCGTCTTTCGACACATCACTCGTAATTTTAGGAAGCATACGTCACGAGATATTTAAGAAAAACCGATCTCATAGGTACTTAAAACCACCTAAGCAGTACTAACAATTAGTACTGTATAACAATATATTGTATTAAATCTAGGGTTCCGCGTCGTTTTTCTTTAAATTTTTTGTCTTATTTACTGTTACTAGGTGGTCGTAGCATTTTGGTATAGTTTTATTTAAATTATAATAGTAAATTTTTCGTTTTGAGGAAAATATCAAAGTTTTTAATAATTCCCATACAAAATTTACATTTTCGGCAGTTTTTAGTTAATAACTTTTTATAGGATAATCACAGCTTTTCCAAACCTTTAGACGACTTATAGACATCGTTGAGGCGCATCTTTCGGTGCTACTCGCGATAGTGAAAAGTCATCCGCAGGAGGAAAATTCTCGAGTTTTCCCTTAAAAATTATTGTTCTTGTTAATAAAAAATTTTTGTTTCGATTTCTTTTCAGAAATTAATTTAACAGCTATTTAGATATCTCTAATAGCTATCTTTCGATATATCGCACACCCCGATCGGCTTAACCAGTCGGGAGTTATAGCATTTTTAGGGAAAATTTTCGTTTTCCTCAAGGGAAAAATCCAATTTTCCAAATTTCAAAATTCTTTTTGACCAGTATCGTGCGGCTCGAGGAGACGCGTCTTTCGACACATCACTCGTAATTTTAGGAAGCATACGTCACGAGATATTTAAGAAAAACCGATCTCATAGGTACTTAAAACCACCTAAGCAGTACTAACAATTAGTACTGTATAACAATATATTGTATTAAATCTAGGGTTCCGCGTCGTTTTTCTTTAAATTTTTTGTCTTATTTACTGTTACTAGGTGGTCGTAGCATTTTGGTATAGTTTTATTTAAATTATAATAGTAAATTTTTCGTTTTGAGGAAAATATCAAAGTTTTTAATAATTCCCATACAAAATTTACATTTTCGGCAGTTTTTAGTTAATAACTTTTTATAGGATAATCACAGCTTTTCCAAACCTTTAGACGACTTATAGACATCGTTGAGGCGCATCTTTCGGTGCTACTCGCGATAGTGAAAAGTCATCCGCAGGAGGAAAATTCTCGAGTTTTCCCTTAAAAATTATTGTTCTTGTTAATAAAAAATTTTTGTTTCGATTTCTTTTCAGAAATTAATTTAACAGCTATTTAGATATCTCTAATAGCTATCTTTCGATATATCGCACACCCCGATCGGCTTAACCAGTCGGGAGTTATAGCATTTTTAGGGAAAATTTTCGTTTTCCTCAAGGGAAAAATCCAATTTTCCAAATTTCAAAATTCTTTTTGACCAGTATCGTGCGGCTCGAGGAGACGCGTCTTTCGACACATCACTCGTAATTTTAGGAAGCATACGTCACGAGATATTTAAGAAAAACCGATCTCATAGGTACTTAAAACCACCTAAGCAGTACTAACAATTAGTACTGTATAACAATATATTGTATTAAATCTAGGGTTCCGCGTCGTTTTTCTTTAAATTTTTTGTCTTATTTACTGTTACTAGGTGGTCGTAGCATTTTGGTATAGTTTTATTTAAATTATAATAGTAAATTTTTCGTTTTGAGGAAAATATCAAAGTTTTTAATAATTCCCATACAAAATTTACATTTTCGGCAGTTTTTAGTTAATAACTTTTTATAGGATAATCACAGCTTTTCCAAACCTTTAGACGACTTATAGACATCGTTGAGGCGCATCTTTCGGTGCTACTCGCGATAGTGAAAAGTCATCCGCAGGAGGAAAATTCTCGAGTTTTCCCTTAAAAATTATTGTTCTTGTTAATAAAAAATTTTTGTTTCGATTTCTTTTCAGAAATTAATTTAACAGCTATTTAGATATCTCTAATAGCTATCTTTCGATATATCGCACACCCCGATCGGCTTAACCAGTCGGGAGTTATAGCATTTTTAGGGAAAATTTTCGTTTTCCTCAAGGGAAAAATCCAATTTTCCAAATTTCAAAATTCTTTTTGACCAGTATCGTGCGGCTCGAGGAGACGCGTCTTTCGACACATCACTCGTAATTTTAGGAAGCATACGTCACGAGATATTTAAGAAAAACCGATCTCATAGGTACTTAAAACCACCTAAGCAGTACTAACAATTAGTACTGTATAACAATATATTGTATTAAATCTAGGGTTCCGCGTCGTTTTTCTTTAAATTTTTTGTCTTATTTACTGTTACTAGGTGGTCGTAGCATTTTGGTATAGTTTTATTTAAATTATAATAGTAAATTTTTCGTTTTGAGGAAAATATCAAAGTTTTTAATAATTCCCATACAAAATTTACATTTTCGGCAGTTTTTAGTTAATAACTTTTTATAGGATAATCACAGCTTTTCCAAACCTTTAGACGACTTATAGACATCGTTGAGGCGCATCTTTCGGTGCTACTCGCGATAGTGAAAAGTCATCCGCAGGAGGAAAATTCTCGAGTTTTCCCTTAAAAATTATTGTTCTTGTTAATAAAAAATTTTTGTTTCGATTTCTTTTCAGAAATTAATTTAACAGCTATTTAGATATCTCTAATAGCTATCTTTCGATATATCGCACACCCCGATCGGCTTAACCAGTCGGGAGTTATAGCATTTTTAGGGAAAATTTTCGTTTTCCTCAAGGGAAAAATCCAATTTTCCAAATTTCAAAATTCTTTTTGACCAGTATCGTGCGGCTCGAGGAGACGCGTCTTTCGACACATCACTCGTAATTTTAGGAAGCATACGTCACGAGATATTTAAGAAAAACCGATCTCATAGGTACTTAAAACCACCTAAGCAGTACTAACAATTAGTACTGTATAACAATATATTGTATTAAATCTAGGGTTCCGCGTCGTTTTTCTTTAAATTTTTTGTCTTATTTACTGTTACTAGGTGGTCGTAGCATTTTGGTATAGTTTTATTTAAATTATAATAGTAAATTTTTCGTTTTGAGGAAAATATCAAAGTTTTTAATAATTCCCATACAAAATTTACATTTTCGGCAGTTTTTAGTTAATAACTTTTTATAGGATAATCACAGCTTTTCCAAACCTTTAGACGACTTATAGACATCGTTGAGGCGCATCTTTCGGTGCTACTCGCGATAGTGAAAAGTCATCCGCAGGAGGAAAATTCTCGAGTTTTCCTTAAAAATTATTGTTCTTGTTAATAAAAAATTTTTGTTTCGATTTCTTTTCAGAAATTAATTTAACAGCTATTTAGATATCTCTAATAGCTATCTTTCGATATATCGCACACCCCGATCGGCTTAACCAGTCGGGAGTTATAGCATTTTTAGGGAAAATTTTCGTTTTCCTCAAGGGAAAAATCCAATTTTCCAAATTTCAAAATTCTTTTTGACCAGTATCGTGCGGCTCGAGGAGACGCGTCTTTCGACACATCACTCGTAATTTTAGGAAGCATACGTCACGAGATATTTAAGAAAAACCGATCTCATAGGTACTTAAAACCACCTAAGCAGTACTAACAATTAGTACTGTATAACAATATATTGTATTAAATCTAGGGTTCCGCGTCGTTTTTCTTTAAATTTTTTGTCTTATTTACTGTTACTAGGTGGTCGTAGCATTTTGGTATAGTTTTATTTAAATTATAATAGTAAATTTTCGTTTTGAGGAAAATATCAAAGTTTTTAATAATTCCCATACAAAATTTACACATTTTCGGCAGTTTTTAGTTAATAACTTTTTATAGGATAATCACAGCTTTTCCAAACCTTTAGACGACTTATAGACATCGTTGAGGCGCATCTTTCGGTGCTACTCGCGATAGTGAAAAGTCATCCGCAGGAGGAAAATTCTCGAGTTTTCCCTTAAAAATTATTGTTCTTGTTAATAAAAAATTTTTGTTTCGATTTCTTTTCAGAAATTAATTTAACAGCTATTTAGATATCTCTAATAGCTATCTTTCGATATATCGCACACCCCGATCGGCTTAACCAGTCGGGAGTTATAGCATTTTTAGGGAAAATTTTCGTTTTCCTCAAGGGAAAAATCCAATTTTCCAAATTTCAAAATTCTTTTTGACCAGTATCGTGCGGCTCGAGGAG